>CM063515.1:42611015-42633515 GCA_032199755.1 Ambrosia artemisiifolia
TAATTACGCCATTAGGTGTGATTAACAAAATATTAAAACGGAGCTTAGACGATGGGAATGCGGGTTATGTTCTAATATGAAAATAACCTAATGAGTGTTATTATCTTTGTAATGGGGAAATAACACTAGAAACAAGCTTGCATAGTTAAGTTTTTGATAATAAAAGGCTTTGGGGTAAACTTGAGGGACTTGTGGTGTAAATATAACTGTAGATGATGTGATTTACACGAAAACAGGATTATATGATCATACAAGTTGCTAAACCAGGTGCGGAAACCCTAGCTTAGAACAAACTGATATAAACTCAATCAAAACACAATCAAAGTCATTTTAAAAGCTTTTCATAGATTAACTTTTCCAAATACTTGGTTACAACTTGATTACAGTTAATCTAGCACACACAATAACACTCTCAGACCTCTCTGGAACACTCCTCAAAAACACACACACTAAATGACTCGCTTAACTTTACAAAAACACAAAATCTATATATAGGACCTGCACGTTCGCCCAGTTGTGATGGTCGAACGTAGGCCTTTTCCACATTCGCCCACTTGCAGTGGTCGAATGTGTCTTCTTGTTAGCTCTGTTCCAGATTCGTCCACTGTATCTTCTACCTTCGCCCATTCTATGTTCACCTTCGCCCATTCTGTTTACCTTCGCCCCTTTTACCATATCTAACACATGTTAACATATCTAATCACTAGTCGCAAAACGCATCTACAAACTCCCCCTCGACTATTGATTAGATCGTTTTCTGTCTTCATCCATGGCTTTGTTCAGCAACTTGATTCTGAGCTGTTTCTTTTGCTCTGTTGTCATCTCAGGCTCTAACTTCCTCTTTACCGGCTTTGACACATTAGCCATCTTCACCTTCTTGCCAAGCTTTCCCTCCAAATTACTTCCAGCATTAATGTCATAAGCAAAGCAAACACCAACAACTTGCGTGTATTTCTTTGCTTGATCTGCATCGTTTGGCTCATGATGAATTGGATTATAAAAGAGCATGATGATGTCTTCGAAAGTGCAATTTATCAACCACATAGGATCAAATACATGAACATGCTTGTATTTGTCCTTTCCATCTCTCAACACGATCACCGCTTCTGCCTTCCTCCAATCATAATACCAGAAAATGAAGTCAGCACTAAAGTGTTGAGGCATAGGCATCAAAGGTATCTTTCTCATCACTTCAGGTGCCTTATAAATCAAGGTAACCCGTTTCAACTTGGTTCTGGGATCAATATCCCTGTGAACTTTCCTCCGGGGATATTGTGGTTTAAATCTGTTCCATTTCGTTCTACTTTCCCAAACCAATTTGTCTGCACACCAACCGACATGTGAATTATTCACTGAAGCACCCGACATTTGGAATCTGCACAAATCTCTAACCGCCCAGTACGGTAGAGTCAGCAAGTCAATGAATCTGTAAAAGTACAAGATTCCAGATTCCCACTTAGCAGCTAAACACTTCAGCCTGCCTAAGTATGTCCACCCGAGAGCTCTGCCTCTGAACTTCGCATTGTGAAACCTATAAAAGTTTCCTTGAGCTTCAGGCTTTGGTCGGTTTTCTTCCATCAGTCTTAACTTCTTCAAATACTCCTTCAATTCATCAGTCTTATTTGAAGATTCTGGCAAATCAGCTCCAAGTACTTTTTCTACAAACTCAGCACTCCTCTTCTTTGCCTTTCTTTTTGCAGACGTATTATGTCTCTCAGTAAAATCAGGAAACACCACGTCTTCATCAGTTTGTCTGAAGTACTGTGGATATTCCTCATGTGTGATATCCTCTATTTCAACTTCCTCAAATTCAGGGGTGTCTTTGTCATCAGAGTGACTTCCAATATCCTTTTCAGGAATATGTGGAATCGACTCATCAACAATGAATTCTTCAAACGTTTTCCCTACCCTCTGTGCAAGCCCATCCAAGATCTCCTTTGCCACAGATGCAGGTACTTCCCCTTCTTCCAAATCAGGATCGTTATATTCCAATTCATATCGCATGTCATCAGTTTGGAATATTTCAGCAAAACGTCCTGTGAACTCAATGGTCCATTCTCTTCTTTCTAACATGTCCTTGTAGACTTGTTTAGCATCATCAGATAAGGACCTCACCTTCTCATTCCAAAACACAGTCTCATCATCAACATTCTCACACTTCTTCTTCGAACTTGACTCACCTGTGTCTTTCTTCTTCTTTGAAGGTGGTCTCTTTTCGAAAGTAAACTTCGAAGTATCATCTCCTCCATCATTATCATCACTACTACTACTATCATCCTCCTTTTGACTTCCCGAACCTTCAGCATCATCATCATCATCATTATTATCATCTCCATCATCACTCTTTTCCGATTCTTCATCCTCATCATCTTCATCTTCCTCTTTATCAGATTCAGATGGTTCAAAGTCAACCTGTTCAACCTCTTTCTCTGTATCTTCCTCACCCTCCTTCAGCTTAGGTGCAATATTGTACAGATTATCTATCAGCTCACTAAGGCGTTTGTTTTCAGCCTTCAATTCTTTGTTATCTTCTTTAATCGCCTTGTATCTGTTTTTGTTTCTCAGACACTTTCCTTCAAGCTTCTTATTCTTTGCTTCTAGCTTCTTTACCTTCTCGTCTATCTCATCTTGATTAGACTTTGAGGCTACAACAATCTGAAGCATTTTCTCTTCATTCAGCTTAAACTTGGCAATCTCAGCTTGCTGTGCCACTAACATCTTCATCATGTCATCCATCCTTTTATTCACTAGCTTCATCACTTCATCATCCACAGTGACTTTCTTTGACTTGGACTTTGACTTAGATGGCTCAATCTCAGTTTCTTTTCCTTTCTGAGGCTGTGTAAACATGTTAAGAACATTATCCAGGGCAATATTGAATTGATCCACTGGTAATTTCGTTGCCTCCACTGTCTTTTGTTTCTTAGTGGCTGGTGAAGATTGTTTAGATGATGTACCAGCATCAGGTAATCTCTTCCCTTTCAAAAGTAGGTTTAATTCCTTCTCTCTCAGTTGTTTTGTACTTGTTTTCTTGGCCATGGTTTTGTGTTTGGGCTTGGGCAAATTAACTACAACGGTTTCACCTTCATTCAACTCGTCCAAATTCACTGTCAACCCTTCATCTTCAGCACCAACAGACTGCTTGCTCTTCTTAGCTTCTTCAATTGATCTGTTCAGTGATTCAGACTCACCAACCAAAGTGGCCTTTTGTTTGGTAGTCCGGACATTTTCAGCATCCGAATCCCACTGTTCTTCAGTCTCAGTCTCCTCTGAATCTACAGACTCTTCATCTACCAAACTAGTACCCTTCTTTGCAGTAGATTTCTTCCTCACCGCTTGTTGTTTTGAACTCCCTTGATCTGTCTTTCCCTTACCCTTCCCTTTGGCTCCGGGATTGACAACCTGTCTCTTTCTTTTCGTGCTTGCATCAGCATAAACTAATGGATCATCATTATCACTATCACTATCAGGATGCCTCGCTGTATTCTTTCCAGGATCCATGTAATCCTCTCTAGCCAAGGCTCCAAACAATCTCCTGTAAGGTGGTCTCTCATTGTCAGGCACACCTTTGTAACCTTTCATTCTAACCAAGGTTCTAACATTCATATGATCCATAGCAAGTATCTGTGTTGGATCCTTCTTCAAGTTTGGATATTTGTGATCAAAGATCATCATCAGAAATCTAGGATAAAGCATGAAGTATTTCTTCTTCAATCCTTTCAACATCTCTAGCATATGATCCAAAATCATCCCAGCAACGTTAAATGGTTTGTTGAGAGTCAACGCAACCATTAACGAGCTCAAACTCTTCCTCATCACGTCATACCCTCCACTAACACATCCAAATACTAGTATGATGACGTGAGCAAAATACTTGAACTGTACACTCAGTTTCCCTTTATACATAGAACCATCAGTAATCGGTCCTTTGTATTTCATCCTAAGGAAACAGGCTTTCTGCTCAGTCCAGGATAATTCTCTTGGATCCTCACTGGTTTCAAACTGGATCTGGAGAGCTTCTCTGATATCAGCTTCAGTAATAAACATCTCCATTCCCTGAATCTTGCTTCTGATAATAGTCTGATTATCAAAGTAATCATACTTGGCGTTGTTATAGAAATCCTCAACTATATCCTTGTAGATAATAGTTGGTGTGGCCAAAGCATAAACCACTCTGCATCTCTTCAGAAACTTGATGATCTCAGTAAATTCCACGTTCTTCTCCACATCTCCAAGATATGCGCAACAGTTGTGAGTCTTCTCAAACGGCCATTTACTACCGCTTGATGATTCTCCTTCTAGTACAGTCTCTGGAATAGGATCAGTAACTGCAGTCTCCACAGGAATCTCAATATTTGTTTGTTCTTCAGCCATCTGAAACGTAAAATCAAAATAAACGTCAAAACACAAAAACGTCAAAAACTTGAAAATTTTAGACTTTTGGAATTCCACATTCGCCCATAATAAACTGGTCGAATGTAGGTTATTGTGGCCGAAGGTGTAAACTTTTGGTCGAATGTAAAGTGATTTTGATTAAAATGATACATTCGTCCGTTTTAGTCTACCTTCGTCCGATCGACGAGCCGAATGTAGAAACTGGTTTAAACCCAAAATTTAAAAATTTTCAAACTTTGTTTTCAAGCCTTGATTTTGATCAGAATCTACCCTAACATGGCCGACTAGAACTCGTCTATCATCAATTGCCCTAAATTGTCATTCTATATCAGTTTTCAATAGAAATTAGGTTTTATTATTTTCATTCAATCAATCACTACTTTAAACAATGTTAAAACCTAATTCCTTTAATCCTCTCCCCCTAAAACTGATGTGGAATGATTTTCTATCAACATTGATTATTAACAACCACTGGAACATCAAGAACCCTAAAACCCTAAGACCGTTTATAAAAGAAACGATTCCAGCTTTGTTACGTCTCCATTACCTGTAAAAAGTATATGGAAATGATCAGGAAACACTAAGGAACAAAAGGCACAAGCAAAAGATTCAAAAGCAACAAGGTCTGGTTATGAAGAAATTTTGAAAAATTTTGAAGTGAATGGTCGAATCTGGGTTTGGCTTATATATAGCCTCCACCTTCGCCCGTTTCGTTTGGACGAATGAACAAGATTTCCACCTTCGCCCCTAATGAAAGGCACGAAGGTAAACTTATTTCACCCGGAAGTGGATTTTGTGCTAAAAGCCACATTCTCCCAGTTTGAAACAACCCGAAGGTGAACAAATTTCCACATTCGTCCCAATTAAGGGCGAATGTAAAATGGAAAAGTTGAAAAATTTTGCCAAATAACAAATTCGAATCCCGTTCAACATTTTTCAATCCGTTAAGCTTCCAAAACACAAATTTTAACTTTTATAATGATACAAAGCCCAGATGGTGTTGTCAAATCTCAGAAATTGACTATCAAGCATCCCCGGTTATCAAAAATAAAGCAGAAATGCAAAAAATTTGGATTTTTCTGAAATTTTATCAAAACAACATCTAAAATCTTTTTGGATTTTGTATCTTTTTGACAATAAAAGTAAATTGCAACAAAATAAAATGCATCAAAGTAATTGAAAGCAGTAAACATTTTGTGAAATCCGGTCAGAGGATCATATCAGTTTTCTGAGAAATCTGATCACAGCGTTGATCTTTTTGTTTAATATTATCATTAGAAACAGTATGTGATACGGCAATTGCTGATATTGTGGTCCACGTAAGCTCACATGCAGACAATTACGCAATGCTTTAAAATGATACGAGTTAGGTGTATTAGACTAACACGATGTGGTGCCCACACACACGACATACTCCCGTATCAAGAAATTGCACAAAGCTTCGTCGTAACGCGTGATTATGCCAGAGTTATCCGTAAAAGTTACAAAGTATATAGCACAGAGGTGTACAGGTCAGCAAATGAATGCAGCAGAGTAACATGTGCGTATACACTAGGTTGAGGCTGATATTAATCACTGATTTGCATCAGATGATCAATACGATGTAATAATGATCTATGATCAATTAAAACATAAAGTTCCTCAATTCGGTAACTTCCGGTTTTGGCATTTAAGCTCTTTTAGCAAATATTCTGATAAAACTAGGTCCGTAAATCAATACGACAAAAGTTTATCAGAATATCCCGGATAACCATAACATAACGACCCGAAACCTCAGATTTTGGCAATCCTATCAAACGAAATTACGGTACTAAGACCATATGCCCATGAGGTGTTCAGCCACGAACGCGTAGTTCGTTATGTTTGTATCACTAATGCACGCAATATTTAGTCTACGAAGCCTATCATCATATCACACGTAATCAACACACGCCTCATAAACTATACAATTCTTTAGCCTGTGTCAGATTCCCACTGATGTACTATCATTTCCTCTGTTTTACCAGGAAATCATTTTTGATTTTCTAATTTTTAGGTCTTTTTGAATTTTATAATGTTTTTGGTTTTTCTGATAAAATGGCTCCCCCTAAAATAAAGAACATATTTTTGAGATTTTTGATTTTTCTGAAAAATAAAAACAAAAAAAATTTGAAAGAAACAATCCACTCGAAAGCATCAACTTCTTTGAGGATTAAACACTCCCCTCGAAAGCATCAACTTCTTTGAGGATTACGATAGTAAAGAGAAATTCCCAATTAGCAAAGAGAAATTCCCAATTAGCAAAATATAAAAACTAAAAACTAAAAAGCGATAAACCGAGGTGCCGATTAGTCCTGTTTTTCCTTTATATTGTTTACTTTTAAAAGATATTCAAAGCGTGAACGGTCAAAGGCTTTAGTAAACAGATCTGCACGTTGGTAGTCAGTATGTATTTTGATCATATCAATCAATTCCTTAGCGTAACAATCTCGGATAAAATGATATTTGATCCGGATGTGTTTCGCTTTAGAATGATTATCCGAATTTTTAGTTAATGCAATTGCAGCTTCGTTGTCACAGTAAATAGGAGTTTTTAGAAACTGCAAACCGTAATCCACCATTTGTTGTTGAATCCAGAGTACTTGCGAACAGCAACTCGAGGCTGCAATGTACTCGGCTTCACAGGTAGATTGTGCTACGGAAGTCTGTTTCTTGCATTGCCAGGTGATTAACCTGCTCCCGAAAAACTGGCAACCAGCTGTAGTAGATTTGCTATCTTTGTCACAGCCGCCCCAATCTGCATCACTAAAAGATATGAAATCAAAATTATCATCATTAGGGTACCAAAGTCCTTTTGAAGGACAACCCTTCAGATATCGAAGGATACGCTTGACCGCCGTCAGATGACTTTGTTTCGGCTTCGATTGATAACGGGCACAGAGACACGTTGCATACATAATATCTGGTCGAGACGCCGTCAAATACATCAGAGATCCGATGATTGCTCTGTATGTAAAAGGATCCGTCAGCTCCCCCTTAGCGTCCACTCCAATCCCGTGATTGGGTTGAATCGGGGTATCCATCGGCTTTGAGTCCTCCATCTGGAACCGGCTCAAGATGTCGGAGACATATTTCGTCTGGTGAATGAAGATCCCGTCGGGTCTTTGGTCCACCTGCAAGCCTAGGAAAAACTGCATCTCCCCCATTGCGCTCATTTCAAACTTTTCCTGCATGACAGTTTCAAACTCCCTGCATAAAAGCTCGTTAGTTGAACCAAATATTATATCATCAACGTATATCTGCACTAGAAGCAAGTCATCGCCCGTCTTCTTCGTAAAGAGGGTGCAATCGACGAGGCCGCGCTTAAATCCTTTGGAGATGAGGTATGTACTTAGCTCCTCGTACCACTGCCTCGGAGCCTGGTGCAAGCCATAAAGAGCTTTGTTCAACACGTAGACCTTATCCCGGTGGATTGGGTCCTCAAAGCCTGGTGGCTGCCCGACATACACCTCTTCCTTGACTTTCCCGTACAGAAATGCGCTTTTCACGTCCATTTGATAAACTTTGAATTTCTTATAAGAAGCAAACGCGAGGAACATCCGAATAGCTTCGATTCGTGCTACCGGTGCATAGATTTCGTTATAATCAATCCCTTCGATTTGATGGAAACCCTGCACGACCAATCTGGCTTTGTTACGAACAATTACCCCACGATCATCCTTCTTACACTTAAACACCCATTTGGTGCCGATCTTCTTCCTATCCGGTGGCAAATCCGTGAGCGTCCAAACTCCCAATTTCTGGAATTGTAATAACTCCTCCTGCATAGCTTCCACCCAGGCATCATCCTTCAAAGCGTCCTTGTATGTCCTTGGCTCTACCTGCGACACATAACACGCAAACGACCAATCATTTTGACTACCAGATTGTTGAATTTTGGCATATAAAGCTAAAGCACCAAAACTCTCTGGCGAATTAACGCTTTTAAGCTGCCCTCTGGTCATAACACTACTTCCAGGATCACCGATAACTTGCTCCAGCGGGTGAATACGATGAATCCGAGATTCTGGATAATCAGGTACTTGCACTCCTGTCTGAACAGTCAAGTTTTCTACAGCATCCAGATCATGACCCGTGTTTGATGATGAAGCCACATCTGAATTTGGAGTTGGGTTCACTGGCGGTGCCTCTGGTTCTTCAGCTTGATCAAGAATAGCTTCTTCAAATTGTTCATCTTCAGATTCTGAAGTGTCTAATGAAGTTGAAGCCTCTTGAAATATCTCTTCTTCTTGTATAGGAACATTGGTATCATTAGAAGCTGGTAGGGGGTTCACGGTGATCGGACGCACCAATGGTGAAGTTGTTGCATTTTCACACTCGTAAAGTAATCGAATAACAGCTTCTTCAACCAAGCTATCTAGATTGAATGATTCAAAGAAATCTTTGTAATCAAACATCCAATCAGGACCCGTGCCTTGAATATTTTGAGTATATCGTTGAACTTCCACGTTAGCCCAGTCTTCCACACGACGAGTTCGTTTGTTGTATACCCGTTTGAGAGGGGTTGCATATCCAACAAAGTAACCCTCCTCGGCTTTAGGACTAAACTTTTCGCTTGGATTCAACATGGTGCAAGGCGCCCCAAAAGGTTCTAGATACTCCAAGTTCGGCTTTCTTCGGTGTAACAGCTCATAAGATGTTTTACCAAACTTCTTCACTGTTAGAACCCGATTTAATGTGTAATTTGCTGCATAAATCGCCTCATTCCAGAACATTACTGGAAGATTTGAATCAGCAAGCATTGTTCTAGCCGCTTCAATTAGAGTCCTATTCTTTCGTTCAGCAACACCGTTCTGTTGAGGGGTGTACGGAGCCGAATATTCATGATGTATCCCTTTGTTTTCACAAAGTTCATCCATCTTGGCATTTTTGAACTCCGTCCCATTGTCACTCCGAATTCTCTTTATCTTCACATTGTAGAGATTCTCCAATCGAGTGAACAGAACTTTTAGATTGATAAAAGTGTCGCTTTTATTCTGCAAACACATCACCCATGAAAATCTTGAGTAATCGTCAGTAACGACTAAACAATAAAGCTCTCCAAGATGACTTTTGCGCTTGACCGGTCCGAAAAGATCCATGTGCAATCGCTCTAGTGGCATCTCAACAGAGTTAACCTTTTTCACTTTGTGGGACTGTTTGTGTTGCTTCCCCTTTTTACAACTCACACACTTGTCATTCAGATAGAAATGTTTCACGTTTACTCCATCGACAAGTCCATTTCTCACAAGTTGATTCATTTTCTTCAGATGAATGTGCCCCATTCTTCGGTGCCACATTATCGATTCTTTCTCTGTCGCTTTGGACAAAAAGCATGTTATCTGCCCCTGTGATGTCATCGCCTTGGACATATCAAGAATGTATAGATTGTTGACGCGAGGTGCCTTCAACATTATCCACTCTTTAGGAATTGTAAAGCCCGGTTTCAGAATATAGCAGGATTTGTCATCAAAATGCACGGTAAATTTCTTGTCACATATTTGACTGACACTCAACAGATTATAGTCTATCTGCTTCACATACGAAATCCGCTCGAAACTCACTATCCCATTGCTCACACTTCCTTCCATTGTGATATATCCACCTTTGTTTCCCGCGAAAGCTACATACCCTCCATTGATATTCTTCACGTCGAACAGCAACGCAAGATCCCCTGTCATGTGGCCTGAAGCTCCACTATCAACAATCCAAAGACTGCTAATAGGGCCAGCTGAAGCTCCCTGCACACAAAAAGTAAATCAGTTAGTTCTTTCGGGGGACCCAAGCCTGAGTCTTGGGTCTTTGAACATCAGGTTTCAAAGTAACATTTTCACAATCATTTTGAACAACTTTTTGATCAATCTTTTTCTGATTGTTCAAAACAGTTTCCTTTCTCTCATTAACCCTTGAAGTTGAGGCTCCTGGAGTACCATTGGGTGTCCAAGATTGTTCAGTCCTTTTCAGGATACGAATCTGAGACTTTGGGTTCTCAGTCGGTTTCTGAACATTGTTAGCAAATGTAACTTTCTTGGTAACCTTATCTGATTTAACAGACTTAGGTCCAACATTTGATTTGACAATCGGTTTTGGTGGAACCTTTTGCCTATCAACTGTTGTGTTCACCACAGGCTTTCTCCATGAGTGTTCCATAGCAATCCGATTCCTTCTATCATAGTGCATTGAACGAGTGTTCCTCATTTGAAAATTATTATGATTATAAAACGGTTGTGGTTGTTGAGGAACAACTCTCCTATGTGGTGGCACATAATGATCAATCGGTTTTCGCATGGAATTCCTCACTTCCACCTCGTGCCTCTTGTGCCTTACATATGGGCACTGAGCAAGTAAATGCCCACGTTCCCCACACTTAAAGCACGCACGGTACTCTTCAAAAACATTCGGAGCATTTGGTTGAGCAAATGATCTAACAGGATATTGATCATTGTACTGTTGCTTCCTTAAACTCTCAGGGAGTGGCCCTTTCGAGTAAGTAGGCTCATTAAAACCATTAGCTCTGTTTTTGGGTCTAACAAACTCTGTGACATGGACCTTTGGTTCTTGAGGAACATCCAAATACAACTTCTTTAATAAAGCTGGTGGAATTTCATTTGTTCTCTCATGTTTTGGGAACCAAATAGTACTTTCTTGCCAAATCTTGTCAATTTTAGCATAGTTAACATCTTTGATTGGAAAGTCCTCGTCAGAGATGATCTTATCGGATCCTTCCATCCGATAAAACACCTTGACAGGTTTGTCACATTGTTCGTTTTTATCATTCTTTTCAAGATCTTTCTTCACTACATTAAGATCTTTCTTCACAACATTCTTTTCAGACTTCTTTTCACAATGAATCTTTTTCATTGGAATCACAATTTGAGATGATGAAACTGGTTCATTTGTAATGATGTGATTTTCTTTAGGAATTTCACATGCATTAACAGTTTGGTTATCACCAGTATCATCACTCTCTGAGTCTGAATCTACACTCTCAGCAGTAACACCCTCATCATTGATTCCCAAAATCGGTCTAACATCGGAATTTGGATCACCAATACTTGAAGTATTAGATTCATTTTCCGATGCTGAATCAGATTTTACCGAACTCTCCGGTGTCACTTGGTGACAATTATGATTTTCAAAAAGAACCGGAGATGGTACAGCCCGATAATTGGTGGTTTTATCATCAATGATGTGGTCTACCACATAAGCAATATTCTTATAGCTTTCCAACTTTTTGTTTACTTTCTCAGCAAAGCATTTGATGGCTGCCATTTCCAACTTGGTGTTTTCAATTTCATTGATATAGTTGTTAATTGCCAATTGTTTTAAAGACAAAGTGTTTTTCAAGTCGGAAATGTCCTTTTTGTAGCCATCTAACACTTTGTTAAAAGCATTCAACTCTTTGCGAGTAGATTGACTGTTCATGATAGCACTATCACGTTGAACACGGAGTTGTTTAATCTCCTCAGTCAATCTATCACATGTACCACAATATTTTTCACTTGTATTATCAGTACTACATGCAGAACTTACAGGTTTTGGCGGATCAGTCATGGCCATCAATGCGAAATGAGCTTCCTTTCCTGCAAAGAATCTGGAGTAATCAATCTTTGTGAAAGCATCATCTGCTATGCACGACTTCCTTGTCATCAGAAAATCTGCTTCTGCAAGCAACTGATCGATATCTTCATCAAGAGAATTAACACTTGCTTCTGTATCCGATTCGCTGTCTGAATCAGAATAAACCGATTCACACTCCTCAGGAATGTTAGAAACAGTATCAATCACAACTCCAGAATTTGTTTCTTCAGTTTGAACTTCAACATCAACCTCAGAATTAACCTTAAAAGGTTCAAATTCCCCATCCATCTCAGCCTCAGACTCATCACTGTCAACCTTAGTTTCTACCTTCTCCTCCATCTTCACTGAATCTTCAATATCAACCTGATATGCAACACAAGCCACATTTCCCCCAGTGGTGATTTCCTCAACACCTATCTGAATGCTCGACCAGTCAAACCTCTCATCTTGTTGAGTAACCAATGCTTGATTGGTATTCTGTTGTTCATTTGGTGTAGTGATTGGTATGACTGTTCGGTTAGTATTGTTTGGTGTTTGGGTTTGTGTCTGGTTTGGTGTGTTTGGTTGTCTATTTTGGTTGTTATTAAAGTTGTTTTGATGGTTGTTTTGGTAGGAAACTTGGTTTTGGTTTTGTTGTTGACGGTTCTGATAACTGGCATTAAATGGATTTCTATTGCCTTGTTTTGGTGGCTGGGTGCATTCTCGTTTAAAGTGACCTTTCCCTCCACAGTTAAAACAAGTCACTTTCTCCTTATTGAACCCGTAGGTTGTGTTAGGAGAAGTTCCCAAGTCTGTTCTACCTGTCTTCTCGATAAACTCAGTTGCTCTTCGCATTATGCTTGCAAAGGCCCATTGAATATCAATGAGTTCCATCTCCTCCTTGTCAATCTGTGCATAGTCTTCATTGGTCAAGTTGTTATTACCAATTTGACTAGCAACTAACCCATTGTAGGAAGAAACCATTGCAGAGACTAATGCAATGTGTTGCTGAGCAACTTCAACTGTCACATTTCCAAGATTGGAAGTCTCCAAAACCACTGTTTGTTGGTTAGGTTGGTTCAATGGTTGTGGTTGAGATTGGCTAGCAGTGTAGAAAGCTGCTTGTTGCTTTGGGGAGAATGGTGGAATGTATGAATATTGATATGGAACTTGTGGTTGTGGTTGTGATAAAGATGAAGTTTGTTGTTGGTAGTTAATGATAGGTGATTCCACAACATTGGATATACATGCAACATGTGGTGTAACTAGCCCTCCTGAGCTTGTGCTTGCTGGAACTGAAGATCCTCCAAAGTATAAGTTTGGATTCTGAGGAATCTGTGCTCTCCTAGCCTTCCTCTTCTCTTCCAATTCTTTGTTTTCCAGTTTCTCAATGAACTCCTGAAGAGACCAGTATTGATAAGCATCCTTCTCCTTCAGAACATCCACATGCTGATCCCAGTTTGGTGGTAATGCATCTGCAAACTTGTCCACCTGTTTTGCCATAGGAATCTGTATACCATAGCTAGACAATTCGGATATCAAATGATTAAATCTAGGAGTTAGTTCTTTCAAAGTTTCATTTCCAAACATAAGAAAAATTCTCAAACTCCTTTATAAGTTCTTCCGTCCTCAAACTTCGAGTCTTCTCATTTCCATCATGCTTCCTTTTAAGCATATCCCACAGTGCCTTAGAAGTTGTGCAAGTCCCAAATTGATGCAAAAGATCATTTGTGATTGCCTGCGTCAATTGGGAAAACGCCTTCTTTTCCACAGCAAACTTCTTTTTCTCATCCTCAGCCATGCTCTCCAATGGCACTGGTTCACCTGTGTTCTCCAGAACTGGTGGTGTGTAACCTTTAGCAATCATGTTCCATGCTTCAGCACCTTCCACTCCCATGCCTTCCAAATGTATCTTGAACTTTTTCTGCCACTGATTGTATTCTTGAATCTCCATAAGCTTCGGTGGCCGAGTCCCGCTACCTGAAGACAAATCATTAATCAGTGTGGAAATAGCATTTGTAGTTTGAGTGTTTACCACCGCTGCTGCTACTCCCCAGTAGTCAGACTGTGGTGCTGGAGGTGCACTTTGAGTCATGTAGTTAACCGGCTGCGAAGACTGTGTGCTCGTCTTCTGTGCTGCCACTGTCCATGGGTCCATCACCTGCTGTTGTGGTTGTGTAGTTGCTGGTGTAGGAGTAGTCTGATAACGCCACATGATCACGAACTTCGAGAAATTCAATACTTAGAAAAATTTTCCAAAAACTATCCTAGGTTCGCCCAAAAGTGATTCAAGTTCGTCCCTTTTGGTTTCAGGTTCGCCCAAAAGTTCTCTCCCGAAGGTAAAAACTCACCAGAAAGTAAAAAGTCACTAACACTTTTCACGTTCGCCCAAAAAGTTCCAGGTTCGCCCGTTTTATTTCCAGGTTCGCCCGCACGATCTCCCGAAAGTGAAAAATGTGACCCGAATGTGAAATATTCAATTGAAAAACTCTACGTTCGCCCTAAAATCTCTAGGTTCGCCCAGAATATCTCTCACCTTCGACCAAAAACTCTCACACTCGTCCAAAACACTCAGGTTCGCCCATTTTTAACTTTTGAAAAACGGTTACACTTTGAAAAACGGTTATTTTGATCTCTGATTTTCAAAAGTTTGTGAATTTGAATGATCTTGATTAGGTTTTGCTTCGGAGATGATTTGGAACAACTTTAATACTTGGAATTTTGAATTTTAACCACAAAATCACCTCTAATTCTTTAAAAAACACTCAAAAACCATTTTTATATGAAAACAGATGTGAATTGATGAAAATAATGTCCAAATCAGCTCTGAATTTATCAATTTGTTGTTGTATGATCTTCTATGCTCTGATACCACTTTGTAGATGATGTGATTTACACGAAAACAGGATTATATGATCATACAAGTTGCTAAACCAGGTGCGGAAACCCTAGCTTAGAACAAACTGATATAAACTCAATCAAAACACAATCAAAGTCATTTTAAAAGCTTTTCATAGATTAACTTTTCCAAATACTTGGTTACAACTTGATTACAGTTAATCTAGCACACACAATAACACTCTCAGACCTCTCTGGAACACTCCTCAAAAACACACACACTAAATGACTCGCTTAACTTTACAAAAACACAAAATCTATATATAGGACCTGCACGTTCGCCCAGTTGTGATGGTCGAACGTAGGCCTTTTCCACATTCGCCCACTTGCAGTGGTCGAATGTGTCTTCTTGTTAGCTCTGTTCCAGATTCGTCCACTGTATCTTCTACCTTCGCCCATTCTATGTTCACCTTCGCCCATTCTGTTTACCTTCGCCCCTTTTACCATATCTAACACATGTTAACATATCTAATCACTAGTCGCAAAACGCATCTACAATAACACAAAACAAAAGGTCCAAACACACCCCATTTGGGGAAAAACGAATTCAGCCCTCAAAGAGGGAGTTCTTGCTTCAAAGAAGCCCTAATCACACCAAATTGAAGAAAAGATGCAAGGGGTTTTGAGGGTAGACTTGATGGGTTGCAAATTAAGGGTTTTCTACATGTTTTGGAGCTTTGGTAAGAACCCTAACCCTCAATTGGTATGAATTTCGAAACCCACTTGTGGGTTTTGAACAAAACATGTTAAATCCGTGATATTGTTGATTATTAGTGATATTGATCATTCTTAATGGTTTAGGAATGAATTAAATGGCTAGATACTTGCTTGTATGCAAAGATGGTGATTTTAGTTTTAACTAGTAGCCTTGTTGTTACTAAAATAGTGGAAACTCTATGTCTAAGGCATGGAATGTATAAGAATTGCATTCTATATGTATTGCATGAGTCATGTGTGTTAGTTGAAATTGAAAGTAGCTTAATATAATGGCTAGAATGATTTTTGATGATAAGTTCATGAATTGGGTACTTGCTAAATGTCTAGTAAGTGGAATAATCGTGAAAATATAGTACGCACACTAGGTGTTTGATGAAATGCTTAGTTGACATAAATATGTGAAGATATGCGAAAAAGCCTTACAAACTAAAATGTTATGTGAGGAATGAAAGTAATTGGTAAAATAGGATTGCCTAATGATGATTACAAAGATGGAATGTGCACTAACTTTAATGAGTCGAGATGATAAATAAAAAGGGATGGTTCATAATTAGGACTATTGCCTAATGATTAGTGCATGCTATATGTAAAAGGTTAGTTTGACTTTTAAAAGTCAAACTGACCTGAATATAAGTTTGAATGAAATAGTGTGTGAAAACTCATGATATGAGTTAGTTATTGAAGTAATGACTAACTTGAATTGTCTTGAGTATAGAGAAGTTGATCTTGTCAAGCTAGGTGGAAGCTTGAGGAGGAAGGGATCAAACGGATAAGCGGATCATGGAATGCGCAAATGAGGCCAAGGTAAGTGACTTATCTTAAATAAGTCTCTTAGTAATAAAAAGGATTGTGTAAATATTTGTCAATTATGGAAATTGTGTTATTAACAAATAATAGGTGTTTAATCATAAAGAGGAATAAGGGATTCTAGGTTGTAAAGGTTTAGAATCGCCAAAATGGTGGAAAAGTGGTTAGAGGAATATAAAATATGGGATCCTAGCTTGTAAAATGTTAGAATCGCCAAAACAATGGAGAATGGTTAAAACTAGTTGGGACGTCTAATGAATAATGAAGTGTTGTTATAATGGGTCATGTGATGTTAATATCACTTAAGCCCAAGAATTGAAAGTTTAATAATTGAGTGTTAAATGGTAAGATGAACGGGTCAAATGATGGTATGACACCATTAGGGTTCCCGGATAATAATATTGCAAATTGAGGATTTGTCACAGGTTGATGAATTGGAACAAAAAGCGTATGAGATGCCAACGGATCATATAGATGATTCGAATAATATAGGAATGAGCCAACGCTACCGGGTAAGTCCGTAGTGTAAAATAAGACCATGGGCGAGTAAAGGGGGATGGAAACCACCCACATGAATCGTGGGTGCCAAATCGGTGAGTCGTTTTTTTTATAAACGTGTCTAATGCGTGCTAATGCGCTTAGATGTGATTTAAAATATGGAATTCATGAAATTGGCAAAATGCTAAGTCCGCAAAGGCTTAGAGGTTTTCAAACATGTTAACGAGTCAAAAAATAATGAGTGGTAACCAAGTGGTGTCGCCCACGGGTGACTAAAATAGAATATACACCTCTAAGGGTAGTTTGGGAATTTTGAAGATTTACTAAAGGCTAAATCTATAAACCGGGTCATATTTCAACAAACCGGACTATGTTTTAGTTTAACAAGTGTCCAATGGGTTTGACAATATGATTGATATGCTTTTTAAATGGTTAAATAAGGTTTTGTAAAACCTAAGACCTTAACGGGTCAAACGGTTAAAACCAAACTAAGTGAATTCTAATGGGTCAAAACCGAGAAGTGAAATTTATACCTTCATGGAACTTATCTATGCAGGTCTAAAATAATATTGGGTAAGTCCCGGATGTCCAAAAACGCCCATAGTGAAGGGTTGGGCTTGGGAAGGCATAAGTATTCATGCCTTAATAAAGTTGCAGCAGGTCGACCCGGGCGGGTCACATTCTGACCCGGGCGGGTCAAAATTCGCAGTTTTAAATCATCAGGTCGACCCGGGCGGGTCACATTCTGACCCGGGCGGGTCGCGACAGACAAGCTGATTTTTAAAAATTCGTATAAAATCATAGAAAAATCGTTAGGGGGTGTTCTTTATATGCTTGGAAAGGTATTTGAACGAAGAACATTTCTTATTTGAAAGCCGAAGTCAGATTATGAGTTTTAAAATGGGTAAATGCGACCTAAACAGCTGCTGCGCAAAAGTGCAGCAGTTTATTTTCTTGATATGGGGCCGTTTGGCCTGGTTCGTTCCGTTTCGACACGCAACGACATTTCTAATATAGTAAATGCAGTATTGGTAAACCCCACTAACCATTACTTGTGTAATGGTGCCAGGTACACGTTCGGTAGGAGCTCCGGAGCACGGATCAAGTCAAGAGGAGAGCCGAACACACCCGATCACTTATACGCTTCCGCAATAAATTGTCGTTTAAAGCACAAACCGTAGTATAGGTTTGTGATATCCAAAAGAAAAAAAAATAATAAAGTTGAAGGTCTCTATCAAATCAAAGTCTTTAAAATGGATTGTAGTTATAAAGGTAAAAAAATTTAACTGGTCGTGATTTTTATTAAGGCCAAAACTCGTAAGTTTTAGCGATTATAAGCGTGTTTTCGGGTTAGGGTCTTACAAGTGGTATCAGAGCCATTGGTTTGAGGGATCCGAGTATCAAGAAGGATACTTGGACTCAAACTATGTGCTCAAAGTGTTAGAGGGTGTTCGGTTCAAGACTTGATCGCGTAAATCCGGTAAGTTACTTCTCTAGTAACTAATTAGATATAGAATTATAGTTGTGATAAATAGCACCTAAGGGTAATTGTGTAACAACACGTTTCTCGAAAGGAATTAGTAGATGATGATTAAGGCAACCTAAGGCTAGCCGAAGATCGAAATAGTTAATGAGAAAATGGTGCTGAGAAGTATAATAAGAATGCTCTGTATTGCGTACGGGCATATACTGAATTTGATATGGCTAGTGTTTATAAATTGTTGCAGAGATTGAGTACCGTATCAAAGGATGGCGAAGGAATGGATAAATTCATCACGAGGAATGGATAAAGAGTCAATAGCATGGCCACAGGACATGTGCAGAAAGGACTTGAACAAAAGATGACGGGGAAGGATGAGTAATTGGTAATGAAGAATTACCAAACGCGAGTATGCCATAGGAGCATGCTCCTAAATAAGGTACGGATACTAATGTAGATAATATTCATACACTGAATGACGTTCCTTGCGAGGAACTAAGATTCGGGTAGACCGGGATGGTATACTTATCTCGGGGTGAGAACCCCATGATAAAAACTGTTGATAATAGATAACTGCGTGTTATTATGAAGAATAACAGATGCATAAAATAAGCTTTGAATATGGGAATTTGAAAATGAGATTGATTACTCAAATAAAGAGTTTTAATGAAAAATATAAGTCGAATGAGCTACAGCCATGTGTGGACATTTAGTGAAAATATAGAAAAGGGTGATTACACCCCAAAACAATTTGGAAGAATTTTGTAAGGACGTTGTTTTTGTAAGTAACAAGAATAGAGTCTTTTACTAAATAAAAGATGAGCACCGAAAGGATTTGTTACCTGAAATGAATCGTGACAATTGCGGTAAGATCGCGCGTGTCATGTGTGGATTACTTACCCTGGCCAGGTAAGTGTTAAACACATGATACCGTGGGCTTTCTGTGATTTACACGCATACCGTCCATGTAGCAAATACTAGGTCAGTGGGAAAAAGGGGTGATAATCGAGTCAAACGGGTCACCTGACAGGGGCGGATGACCCTAAAGCTAAATACTGAATTGAAACAGTTACACGTGGGGTCTAAGTGCTCACGTGAAAAACCTTAAAGTCGAATACTGAATAGAAATGGATGCACGTGAAGTCTAAGTGCTCACGTGAAAAACCTTAAAGCTGAATACTGAATTGAAATGGTTACACATGCAGTCTAAGCACTCATGTGGGAACCTAATGCGGAATACTGAAGTGAAATGGTTACACATGCAGTCTAAGCACTCATGTGGGAACTTAATGCAGAATACTGAATTGAAATAGTTACACATGCAGTCTAAGTACTCATGTGGGAACCTAAAGCTGAACACCGAAATGAAATAGTTACACATGAAGTCTAAGTGCTCATGTGGGGACCTTGAATCTGAATACTGAAATGAAGGGGATACACGTGGAGTCTAAGTACACACGTGAAAACCCTCAGGCTGATTTATGATTAATTAATTGGAAAAAAAAATTATGAAGAAAGAAAGAACATGGTTACTTTTAGAAACTATAAGTAGTTATTGTAAAGGTTAAATTGGGATGGAAGGATCTGTTCTAGGAATAAGAATAGAAATAAAAGATAGATGAAGTGCACACTATTGTGATTCTTAGAACCACCATAGTGATACTGAATATAAGGGCCGAAGTACAAATGATTTTGTGAACTGTAGAGAATAACGAAAATAGAAGAAAACAATCATGATCCTATGATCATGATTAGAAAGCTGAAAATAGAAAGAAAACAATCATGATTCTATGATCATGATTAGAGAGTCGAAAATAGAAAGAAAACTATAATGATCTTATGATCATGATTAGAAAAGCTGAAAGTAGAAAAGAAATGATCATGATCTTGTGATCGTGATTAGTAAAGTCAAAGGTTGAAGGAAAATGATCGTAATATTATGATCATAGTTAGTATGGTTGGTAATAGAAGGAATATGATCATAGTCTTAGGATTATGGTTGTTAGAACATAAAATAGAAACGAAAAGTAAATTGCTAAGGCGTGGGATCCAAGTATGACTCTCACGCCAAGTAAAGAAAATGCGTAGAAATGATATATGGAATGCTACATCCTCGGGATGTTAATAATGGAGAATGGGTCGTTGGACATGAAATCAGACTTTATATATGTCGGTAGGTAGGGGAAACGATCTTATGTTCTAAACGCCTACGAGAAAATATCTAAAGAAAATAATACTACGAGAATTTGCAATTGGGTGCTATGAAATGAAATAGCCCCAAAGTAAAAGAAAATGATCAAGTAGTAATGTAAAAGTTTGATATGACATAATAAGATTATGTCTATGTAAATAAAAGAGTCGAGGGACTCGGGTTTAAGCTGAATGAGAAATTCATGAAAGCAAACATAAAATGCTAAAGCCGGGTGAAATGGGGTCGTGAACCCTAGACGTAGGTTACTATCTATAGGGTAGTGGACCAAATTGAGTTAAAATGGGCATTGTTAAAATGAAAAATGTAAATAAAAATTGAAAGAGTAGTGCCTAGAAATACAAAACGAAGGTTTCGAGGGCGAAACCTCTTTAAGGGGAGTAGACTTGTAACGCCCCAAAAACCCATTTCGCTTAATTACGCCATTAGGTGTGATTAACAAAATATTAAAACGGAGCTTAGACGATGGGAATGCGGGTTATGTTCTAATATGAAAATAACCTAATGAGTGTTATTATCTTTGTAATGGGGAAATAACACTAGAAACAAGCTTGCATAGTTAAGTTTTTGATAATAAAAGGCTTTGGGGTAAACTTGAGGGACTTGTGGTGTAAATATAACACAAAACAAAAGGTCCAAACACACCCCATTTGGGGAAAAACGAATTCAGCCCTCAAAGAGGGAGTTCTTGCTTCAAAGAAGCCCTAATCACACCAAATTGAAGAAAAGATGCAAGGGGTTTTGAGGGTAGACTTGATGGGTTGCAAATTAAGGGTTTTCTACATGTTTTGGAGCTTTGGTAAGAACCCTAACCCTCAATTGGTATGAATTTCGAAACCCACTTGTGGGTTTTGAACAAAACATGTTAAATCCGTGATATTGTTGATTATTAGTGATATTGATCATTCTTAATGGTTTAGGAATGAATTAAATGGCTAGATACTTGCTTGTATGCAAAGATGGTGATTTTAGTTTTAACTAGTAGCCTTGTTGTTACTAAAATAGTGGAAACTCTATGTCTAAGGCATGGAATGTATAAGAATTGCATTCTATATGTATTGCATGAGTCATGTGTGTTAGTTGAAATTGAAAGTAGCTTAATATAATGGCTAGAATGATTTTTGATGATAAGTTCATGAATTGGGTACTTGCTAAATGTCTAGTAAGTGGAATAATCGTGAAAATATAGTACGCACACTAGGTGTTTGATGAAATGCTTAGTTGACATAAATATGTGAAGATATGCGAAAAAGCCTTACAAACTAAAATGTTATGTGAGGAATGAAAGTAATTGGTAAAATAGGATTGCCTAATGATGATTACAAAGATGGAATGTGCACTAACTTTAATGAGTCGAGATGATAAATAAAAAGGGATGGTTCATAATTAGGACTATTGCCTAATGATTAGTGCATGCTATATGTAAAAGGTTAGTTTGACTTTTAAAGGTCAAACTGACCTGAATATAAGTTTGAATGAAATAGTGTGTGAAAACTCATGATATGAGTTAGTTATTGAAGTAATGACTAACTTGAATTGTCTTGAGTATAGAGAAGTTGATCTTGTCAAGCTAGGTGGAAGCTTGAGGAGGAAGGGATCAAACGGATAAGCGGATCATGGAATGCGCAAATGAGGCCAAGGTAAGTGACTTATCTTAAATAAGTCTCTTAGTAATAAAAAGGATTGTGTAAATATTTGTCAATTATGGAAATTGTGTTATTAACAAATAATAGGTGTTTAATCATAAAGAGGAATAAGGGATTCTAGGTTGTAAAGGTTTAGAATCGCCAAAATGGTGGAAAAGTGGTTAGAGGAATATAAAATATGGGATCCTAGCTTGTAAAATGTTAGAATCGCCAAAACAATGGAGAATGGTTAAAACTAGTTGGGACGTCTAATGAATAATGAAGTGTTGTTA